>JBBGZY010000927.1:2125000-2129265 GCA_037952925.1 Lithobates clamitans
GTACTAATATTAATGATGTTAACTGGATGTTATAATTGTCTAAAATAATTTTGCACTCCAAATTGTGTATACATATCAAATGATAGTAGTGGCTAAATATGTTTGGCACCTGCTTCAAATAATTAGGGTGTCTGATTAGACTCTTTTATTAAAGAGATGTATTCACATTGAATTTGCTAGTCATGAGAAGCAAACTGTGTGTCATTGATGAACCCAAAAAAATAAACTAAAACTATTGTCCTTTTTTTATACACAGGATGAGTCCATCCAGGAGGAATGTGGGGAAAGTGGCAGGCAGGAGGAGACCGGGCCCATGGACAGCCTGGAGGAGGCCGGATTCACCATCATCCTGGAGGAGGCTGGGCCCAGTGTCAGGCAGGAGGTGGCTGCTCCCAGTGAGGTGGCTGGGCCAAGTGAGGTGGCTGGGCCAAGTGAGGTGGCTGGGCCCAGTAGGAGCCTGACCCAATCCCAAGTGCCTCCCCTCCACCTTCCCAAAAAAAGGGCCAGGAAGGGGATGGTCACACAGGACGCATCCCTGCGCCTCATGCAACAGGCCACCCGTTTTTTAACGAGCCCCCCCGAAGCGGAAGAAGCCTATGGCTGCTACTTAGCCAGCAGGCTTCTTCAGATGGATTGGGAGCAGCGCCTCATTTGTGAGCGCCTATTTGGGGAAACAATCCATAAGGGGCTGCAGGGCACGCTAACAAAAAACACCCAACTACATGAGGCAGCCCCCCCTCCTCCTCCTCCTCCCCCTCCTCCTCCTCCTCCTGCCACAACTGAAACACCAGAGCCACAGCCTCAAAAGAAGGCTACAGGGAAGGCTGCAGGGAAGGCTGCAGGGCAGCGTGGAGGAAAGGCTGCAGGGAAGAGAAGAAAGTGATGACCTGGGTTCAGTCTGGTCTGACAGAAGACGCAGGCTGTTGTAGGACCACAGTCTGGGGACATCTAGATCATCTGCTGGTGCTGTTGATCTCTGGGATTCTTGGACCAGATTGTGCTCCCTCTTATATGGACTCCTCAAGATCCCAATTTTCTTGTACACCGACTTTTTCCAGCGTTGACTTCCTCTTTATTTTATTTTGACCATGAATAAATGGATCTTTTTTGAGTTTAGCAAAAGACTTTATGTGTTTTCTTTTAAATCATTGATTTTACACACAATGTTAAATTAACAAGGGACAACAATCTCATTGAGTTTTAAAAAAACACACCAAAAATACATTACTAATGTTAATAATGTTCAAGTGGTAAGTCTTGAAAATAAAAAAATATACATAAACAAAAACGGTGCTTTGGGTTAACTTTATCTAAAAACTAAAAAATAATCACTAGAAAAAAAAAAAGAATAATGGGTTCTTTGTGGTAACTTTACAAACCTAAAAAAAAAAAAAAAAATAAGGGAAAAAGTATTATTAGTATGGAAACATTGTTTATAAAAAGCATACTATATCATTCATGAGATCAAAGAGAAAAAGAATTCAGAAATCAGTTTGGGAGAACTCTGATTATGAACAGCAAAACACCTTCGTTCTTTAGAGCATTCGTAAAGAAGAAATAAAATGCGCTGCATTCAACGATCACAGATTTTGCAGCGTGATGAATGTGCTACCTACAATACGAACACTAGTTTTACTAGACCGAGTGCTTCCGTTTAGTTTTTGCTTATGAGCATGCGTCGTTTTTTTGTCCGTAGGACTAGCATACAGACGAGCGGACTTCGGGGTCCGTCGTAGTTACGACGTAAAGATTTGAAGCATGTTTCAAATCTAAAGTACGTCGGATTTGAGGCTAAAAAAGTACGTTGAAAGTCCGAAGAAGCCCACACACGATCGGATTACCAGCCAGCTTTAGTCCGTCAGCGTCCGTTGGACTTTTGTAGCTGAAAAGTCCGACCGTGTGTACGCGGCGTAAGAATATGCATTTTGCCCAGATTTGATGAAATAGGGATTCACCACTATAATTAGCACCCTCCTCTTCCTCTTCAAAACATTTACATCCCTCAAGTTCTGCTGCTATCTCACATCAAAAGTGCAGCTTGCAGATATTCTTTTATGACTTTGAGATGTGGAGTATCAAGGGGGCATTTATATACTTTAGGGCATTTAAAGGCTCAGGTTGGGATCCTTTATGTTAGGGTTGCTGCTCCGGGTTCATACGTTTTTTTCCCTGCATAGACAACTGAGATACCTTTTTTCATGTTCCTCTTTTTTCTGGACCATCAGCACTATGTCTTATGGTGGGAAAGTGCCAGTTCTTGCTTGAACTGCTTCCATTCAGCCCATCCACCAGAAGTGTTTGGCCAGTTTTTGTGCCTAATTTACTGACGGGGGACCCCTGATAATCACTGGCTGCTAAAGAATCAGCTGTGTTTCTGGTAACCACTAATATCACTGGCACCACCGATTGAAGGGTTGGGCAGAGTGGTGACATCACTGCATAAATATGGCCACTACTATGATTTGGGTAATGACATTGAATGGCCATACTTGGACAATGATGTCACCGCTATCCTTATCCCTTCCCAAATACATCTGATGGCAGCTTGGGGAGCCGTGATTTGGAGAGGAGTAGCATCAGAATAAGTCAGGTGTGCCAGACTCTGTTTTATATTTTAGGGAATCAAGGGATGGGGGGCATCATGATTAACTATGGATTTACAACAAGGTATAAGATCTGGGGATTTTCATTTTTAATAAAAGACATGGCAAATATTTGGGTGTCTTTATTTCTAGGTTACTTTTTTGTGAATGAATAGGGGTACTATATATCTCTTACTTATTCACCTGGGGACAGTATTTGGGGACCCTCTTATTTTTAAAGAAGGCTTCCAGATATCGATAAGGGTTGTCGGGAAAAGTTTATTGACCTCATCAATATTGGGTCAAGATGCTTTGCCAGTGGGTCTCCCCCCATGTTGAGGTCATGTGTCCTGGTATGGTTCAGGAAGTGGGGTGCATGCTCACCCCCCTTTTTGGGCCAGGCTGTGTGATTGGATTAAGGGATCATTTTAGGGGATGTCTACACATTTTTATTTTATATTGTGTGGAGAACCTCCTTAAATGGTACTCAGATGGTATGGTATACATTGTTGGGTGAGCGGGGAACCATGCGCAAGTATTTTGTCATTCTTGCAATAGGATGTGCTACAGCAAAAGTAACATTTAAAAAAAAAAGTCACACAGTTTAAATTGCCAGTAAAAGACTTTTTATTGCTGGCCTATTAAAAAAACCCACAGCCCCCTCACACTGGGGTATTGTGGCCATCTGCGGTAAAGCGCCACTATTTTTAGCGGAGCTTTACAGTCATTTTTTCTGTGCTTTTAACCCCTGCCAGCAGCCAAAAAATGGTTAAAAGTGCCGCTGTAACGGCGCTGCAGTGGCGCTTTGCCGGTGCTTCGATGGTGCTGCTCATTGATTTTAATGGACAGGGGCGCTTTAGGAGCAGTGTATACACTGCTCCTAAAGCACATCAAAGATGCTGCTTGCAAGTCTTTTTTTGGCGTCCTGCCAGCGCACCGATCCAGTGTGAAAGCACTCGGGCTTTTACACTGGAGTGGTAGAAGAGGCGCTTTACAGGCACTTTGCAGGCGCTATTTTTAACGCTATAGCACCTGTAAAGCGCTTCAGTGTGAAAGTAGCCTTAGAGTCTGCCATGTATTTTGGGGACCTTTAGAGGTAATGTAGTTTGCCAGAAACTTAGAACACTTTTTTACTTTGTAAATGTCAGTACAGGTCAGCATTTTCTGTATCACAAAGATGTGCCCCTTCACGCACAAAATTAGGGTAAAGGAACAGGGCAATTTTAATGTTGTACTTTAAGCATTAAAAAAACCAAGGTGAGCGGAATCTGTCAACTCTAAAATGCCTAGTATCTGGGCCACTAATAGCATGGGGAACTGCCCTGGCGAACATCTACCAATGCACAAGGAGACTGACTGCTCCTTGTGCATTGATACATGTTCTGTGTGGTAGTGCTCGCCCCCCCCCCACGATATTAGTGGCGCAGAAAATGGGCATTTTAGATTTGACAGATTTGGCTCCCCTTGATTTTAGTGGGATTGGAGTTAGACATCTAAATTCTTTGGAGTTTGTTAAATCCCAACCAAAAAGAACTTAGCGCAGTTAGGCCCTTTCCTATTCATTAGAAACTTTTTAAGCTGCAGTTTCTGGTCTGTCACCTTCACACCTTTAACCTCAGACATATCTTGGGCTTTGCATGATGATGGCTCTAGACCTCATCTAGGTGCCATTTGCTCCACTTC